>JAGSMP010003269.1:0-12168 GCA_029286625.1 Parnassius orleans | reverse complement strand
CTCTACATCGGGGACCGGGTAGAGTGGAAGACGTCGACCATGGGATGTCCTCAAGGCTCCGTGCTGGGCCCAATACTGTGGAATGTACTGATGGATGACCTACTCCTACTCCCTCTGACCGAAGGAGTAGCCATGACTGCCTATGCTGATGATGTCAATTTCCTGATTGAATTGGTAACGAGAGCGGGTATCGAATCCAGGGCCAGAGTCACTCTGGACCTTGTACGGGAGTGGGGGCTAAGGAATCGACTGGAGTTTTCTGCCTCAAAGTTAACCACCATGACTGTTAGAGGGAAACAGGCATGGTTTTGGACTCGGGACTATCGTTTGTGCATCACGCATCCGATATCTCTGAAAGAGTGACCAAGGGATTCGGCAAATGACTCGCGTATCGACATCATCATGGGGTGTACGATACCTGAGCTTAAAACTAATCTATAGAGGAGTGTTTGTGTCCACGCTTACGTACGCGCTAGAGTACTGGTACTAGCGTGCGAACATGTACACAGTTCGTAGCGTACTACTGAGATCGCAGCGACCCGCCCTTGTATTGTAAACCAAGGCGTACCGATCCACTAGCATGGCGGCCTTACCGGGGCTGTCTGGTGTTCTTCCTGCTGACCTGGAGGTCATCCGTGCTGGTAGGATGGGCACGTTTAACCGCGCCCAATGAGGAGTTGAGCAGACGGAAGCGAATAAATCTGGACTGAGGTGATCGGCGCTTGGCAGGATCGATGGACGAGTGAAACAAAAGGACGCGAACAGTATTATGCTGAGCTCCTCGCCATGCCTGCGGCTGGGTCTTGCGGGTACACCCAGTGGCGACGCCAACGGATGAGGCGGCGCGGGCGGCGGCAGCGCAGCGTTCTCCGACAGCGACTCTTCTATAGCTCGAGATCTTTCAATGAGAGATTCGATGTCATTCACAGTATCTCTCGACAACCTTTTTCTGATTCGCTTATGTAGAAGCCCGTAAATCATATCTAATCTCGCTTCCTCTGGTAACTCATAGGGTAGTTTCGCCAACAAAGCTCTTATCTTCACGACTAAAATATCGGCACGCTCCACAACTTATGCAGGTCGTGGAGCTCCATACATCGAGCGCAGGCATTTCACAGCATCCGACCACGAGTGCACTTCGTTTCGGATTCCACGCCACCACACTGCTGCGTCTCCTTGAAGTAACATAGGGAGACCTCGAAGTGCCATCTCATCACTAACTGATGCACAAACCTTATACATTTCCACCGCGTCAATGAATGCTTCCACTGCTTCCGGGTGTTGAGACGAACCGTCGAACCGTGCAGTGCATTTTACGAATGTCCCTGGGATATATGACGACCGCGGAATTGGTGCCGTGACAGTGGCCGCGCCGGCAGCGCTCAATTCGACATTCGGCGGCGCCCCTAAGTGCGATGTCAGAAGAGACTGGACAAGTTTCTGGTTTGCCTCGGCTTGTGCCGCAGAGAAGGCGGCCAGAAGCGACGACAGCTGGTTCTCGGACATAAGCACAGGTGCTGCATGTGTCGGGTTTACAGGTGCCACAGGTGTCGGATACACCGGTTCCTCCTCCGACGGACTTCGGTTCCGGTCGTCGTAGCGATCGGACGTGTGCGCTCTCGTGTGTCTGCTGTTAAATAATTTAAGCTTAATTCTTGGTTGTTTGGTGTTTTCGTGAATATTTTGTGTAATTGTTGACTAAAGTGTTGGACTAAATAAAACTGTGCAGTGCACGTATCCTTTTAACATTTTATTTTTGTTATTTTAAACATTTTATTAGTATAAGCACGTGTTGTTAGGTTAGGACCGCGGTTACCGCGGTAATTAATTAGAGGTTAAGTACTTTTGTTTTGTGTGTTTCTTTTCTTTATATGGATTATTTGTTGTAAGTACTTTTATTTTTGAATATTTTGTGTATATACTTTTGAACATTGTGTATTGGGGTTAGTGAGTGTTAACACGTGGCCGTCGTTCTGTCACTGACAGCTGTCATTGTATTCGACACTGACAGTGACGTTGGCAGCTGTCATTGTGTGACATTGACATTGACGTAGACATTGACGTTGACAGCCGCAGACTGCGTTCCGTTTCAGTCGATGTCATATTTTATAGTTTTGTAAAAGGAAACTTTCTCAACCCTACTTGGTAAGGGCAAATAAATTCTGGGTTAGTGGTCTCCTGACTATCATGGCTGATAGTGGTGGCCCGTTCGCGCCGCGGAAGTCGCTGGTGCGTAGTCCGCCCGGGCCCTCGCAGGAGCAACCTGCAGTGGCGCCCCCGGCTCCACCTGCTGTGGCTACTGCTGAGAAGAGGCCATTGTCATCTCCAGATGATCCGCTGCCAATGGCCCAGCGTCAACGCATTGAAAAGAAGAAGGTAAGCTCAAGTGTTCCCCCGCTCGGAGGGATTCTTGTTACGGATTCCGAACCGGCAAGGGAGGATTTGGGAGTGACGCAGCAGGGTGGCTCTTCATTTGATGCGGCTTCGACGTCTAGGTTAGAAATAATAGAGCACGTTAGGAGGGCGGTTAGCAGCATAATGAACATCGTCTCCGGTCCGGGCTCGAAACTTAATAAGGCGAAGCAAAACAAGATATCGATTACTGGGCACGATCTGATTGCGATGGTGGCAGCCATGGACGTACATGTGATGGAGGTAGAGTTAGCCCTATGTAAGGCGGAAAGAGATAGGGCTTATACGGAGGCAAAGTTGGCGCATCAGGAGGCCACGCGTACACCTGCAGGTGACGGGACCACGCCCACACAGCAAGCAAAAGCTTTGCATCCGTCCTGAGGATGCCTAAGGGTGTTACGTCAGTGCCCACCCCGAGAAGTCTAGCCCAGTCCTGGCCTTCTATCCAGCTGGGGAACAGGCACACCTGAAGACGGCGGACGACACTAAGGCGGAGTTGAAAAAATCGATTAAGCCTTCGGAAATCAACATCCAGATTTCCAAACTTAGGAAGGTGGGGAATGCTGGGTAGTGGTCCATACCACGTCCCAGGTCCCAGGAAATTTATTCGAAAAATAAACAATTTTACACAAAACGCGAAGATTTACCATGCAAATACACGTTACGACATAAAAATAAAAATCTCAAACAGTCTTTTATCTTTTAAATTCAAAATGATTTTACTGCACGCACACATTCGTAAGGTCGATCGGTAGGCAAAACGTTGTTGCCCATAAATCACATTCAATTAAGGATAATTTCAAATAAATTTTGAAGCCTTATACTCGTGTTTTTCAAAAACTGCAACAACGGTATATCATTATTTATATATTTGAAATTAAGTTTAAAATTTGGCTGCTTTTTGAAAAATAACACTATACATAAAAAATGATATATTTATTATTTCACATATTATGTATATAATTTAATATACATATAAATATAAAATTGATATGTATTAAATATTTTATATGTATATAAATTTCATTATAACTAAAAAAAACTAAAACTTAAACTATCATGCAGTCTTACTAACCGCAATATAGTGTTAAAACGGTTATGGTTAGCTCGCTGAATATAAAGCTATTAAGCGATAAAAGAACCAGATCAGACCAGACCAACTATGCTTTCATTTCAAAGCTATTTTAAAATGAAAGCATGGAATATAACAAAATTTCCTTTTATTTAAACGAAGCCTATGCAAATAAAATACGGCGTAGAATTGGACAGAAACCGCAAAGTATTTTAACTAACAAAGAGCACTAATTAGAAATTAACGAGGTACAACATAATCGCTGATAATTTAAGTAATTTAAGTCAGCCACTTGGAAATGATAAACCTTACATTAATTTCTAATTCAGAAAGTCAATTACTAACTAAGTAGTTTTGTCTTCAGTCTGAACTTCGGTCATAGCGACCAGTCTTAATAGAGACTACCCATCTGCAGGACAATGCACATTAAAGTGCACGTATGTGTACTCAACACAGGGACACTCTCCATTTCCTAACTTCATACTCCTACAGGACAAAACCGAAAAGAGATCAAGAGCAGGACCAACAACTTTACGTGCTTTCTGAGACACGTAAGTGTAATACTGCAGACTTCTGACTCCAGGTTGCTACTAAGATTTTTGACAGAAATACTCAATAACTGATTTTGGCCTGACCCTGAATTTGTGTTACTTAATACCAATAAGTGTTACACAGTAAGATCTATGACATGAGCCTTCAAATAATACGCCAAATGTTTTTACGAAACAAAGCTATGCTGCAGCGCGAATAGGTCGGCTCGACCGGAAGAGGACCATGTTTACATAAAACCAGCGTAAAATAGCAGCATAATGTCGCGTATGGTGACTTTTTATACACGAGTTAAGAGGGCAAACAAGCATGCGGTTCACCTGATGGTTAGTGACTACCATCGCTCATAAACGACGCACAGGGGGCAGAGACCGGCCCATGAAGTAGAAAACGGAAGTAAAATTAATGTTTGATCGATCATAGATATAAGTGTCTGGACAGCACTCACTACCATTTGTTGGTCTTTGTGCATCTTTCTTTGTATTTAAATACTACATACAATTCGACTGCCTCCTTGGTCTTGTGGTTGTAGTAGTGCAACTGCTAAACATGAGGTCGCGGGTTCAAATCCCAGGTCGGGCCAAGAATTAGTTATTAAGTTTTTCGCACGGAAAACACGTAAAGCTGTTGTCCTGTGCCTGATCTCTCTCCGGTCGTGTCGGTTTACCGTTCCATTGGACTATGAGTGTGAGGGAATAGTGAGTGCACCTGTGTTTGTGCATACACTTGCGCACTTTAATCCTGTCCTGTTCCTCCGTTGAGGCTGGCCGCCGTGACCGGCCGCCGTGACCGAAATTCGGTCTGGAGGACATTATGTATATAAAAGAAAAGTTGGATAAAGCAGGGGCGATAAAGGGAATACTCGTAAAATAGAGGTTTTAAACGTGTTTTCGTCATCTTCACGACACGAGCTTCGTCAGTCAATCAAAATTGCATCACATGCAGATGAAATTGAAATTCGGAGAAAAATCTTATCACTCTTGTAACTTTTTTGTTTTATTTTTAACCAAGTCCAGTAAAAGAGGGTGTTCTTAACACGAGTTTTATTTTATTTATTGGTAAAATATACTTTCACATTATTATCGACATTTCATTACAGTTACAGCCTATAAAGGTTGAAAATAGGGCTCCCCCATAGAATGCCTTTTAGAGGGGATATTTGTCATAGTAGCCATGCTTGGGAGGCGGGTTGAAGCTGCAGTTTTTTAACATACAAAGTTCATTAAAAATTAAATAAATTTTCAACTGCACAGTTCTTCATATGCTGAAATACGTCAGCGATATACTTACTCCATAAAGGCGAACGGCAGGCTTGTATGAAAATTTCATACAGCTAATAAAATTTCGTGTTTTAGGATATTTTTTGTTTCAATTGGTAGGTAGTAGGATAGACAAGCCCTTTTTAAATTCTTAGATTTTTAAAACTTGGGACGTAAAATTATAACCAGTTTTATTTTTTAAGGTTATGTACTAGTGTACCAATGTAGATTGTTACATATCGGCACATAAACATTGTTTTGGTGATAAAGTAAATGTTCCAGATTGCTTGTCGCTATCTTTGCAGTGTTTTACCATTAAGTAGCTAGATTGAGATGAGGATCGTACCTACTCAGCGGGGTGCATTAGGAGATACCTATATCCAGCAGCGGACTGCAACAGTTTGATAATGATGAAGTTCTGATGGGGTTTTGAGTGTAGGTAAATAAAACAATATTTTGTTTATGTAGTTGTAGTCTCAAACCACAATTAAAAATAACAACAAAGATCTGAACCTCTTGGTAGAGAGAAATTGTGTTCTGTGAACTGAACTAAACTGAAAGACAGATTTTCTTTACCTGTCAATAAATAATTGCCATATGAACAAAAAAAATATTGATAACGAAAATCATTCATTTAATTAAATCGTTAACCATTATGATTTTATGCAACAATTGTGCATTCTTAGGTATAATATTATATAAGTTATTAATTATATATAATATAGTGTTATTTCTATTTCTAAATAATTAATTATCATTTCGATATTTGTATCATTTTACATATGGCAACTTCTAAAAACATAACAGCGTTTAGTTTACGATTATATTACGTTACTTTATTAAAATCTTTTCATTGATATTATTAATTAATCCGAAGTTCTAAAAATAGTACACTAACATGAAAATAAATGGCTTAGTTGCCTTAATATGTGGTACAAATTCTATAACAAAACAACAAAAAAAGTTTGCGGTACAAAATCTGCCGTTCACTTTTCACAGTACATTCACAAGAAAACTGAATTGCACAACTGGCGATGAATATCTGGTGATGGCAATGAATATAAGGTATAAGTATTTTGAATTTTTTATGGGGCTGGTGTTTTATCAGACTGCAAACTAGTTCAGATATCATCAACCTCTCACAGGTATCAGAATAGAATAGAAGAAAAATAGATAGAACACTAAGTAAATTTTAAGTGACGCCAAAAATGCCATGTTAAAATTATTGTAAGAACACTCATTCACGCACACATGCAGACACATGCACCTAAAATCATTTTCAAACAACAACATGGTTTTAAGTGCATATGTGTGCGTGAGCGGGTTCTTACAATAAGGTGAGGATGGTTTTGGTGAATGCACGTAATGTTCTGTCTATCTTTATTTGTTGGTCTAAGGGTAAAATTAAAGAAAATTATAAATTCTCATTTAAACTCCTTATGGTTTGAGGCAAGGAAATGTCAGCCACGTTGCCTCAATGCGTGTTCGAAGGAAAGTGTCCCCAAAATAATATGTTTTTAATTTTTAATAATGCCGGCTTCCTCGCGATGTTGTCCTTCGCTGCCCAGCACATCACAACAGAAATTTACGATATCCTCGGTGCCGGATATATTTCGGTGTGCTTGCGTAATTTCATAGTATTTAGTATTTTAAGGCGAGTTATGTGAAATATTTGAAAGAATTAGTAACGAGCATTATTTATACATTTGTTTGTTTATTTGTAATCGTGTCCTAGAAAACTGCTCTATTTCTATGAAATTTATGAGACCTATGTCTCATTTTTAGTAAAATTCGTTTTCTCCGTGATTTCACTCACAACGCTACAAACTTGACTTGCCCACGCAATATGATTGGTAATTTCGCTACATAAATCGTCTTCTCAAGCTCAAACCCGTGCGGGTGTTTGCGGAGCATAAAGCGCTATGCGTACTTTTATCATTAAAATTACAAAATATATATATAATGTTATTGGTCTCAAAACGGCTTTAACGATTTGGATTAAATATTATATTTAGATAATGTGTTTCATTCTAAGCTTATCTAGGCAATTTTCGTCGCTGAAAAAAAATAATTTTTTTAACGCCGTGCAAAGCTCAATCGCCCAGGTACCATTAAGGTGGCAAATGGCTTTTATAGTAAGTTGTATACAAAGCAAAGCATTTGCATAAATATTTTAAGCGACAATTATAAAGTTATTTAATTAAAGACACAGCACGTTTAAAATGTAAAAGTTGCATTATGCAAGGCCATTACAAGTTCACGGGGAAAACAAAATGTAGTATGCACGGACCGTTAAAGTTAAGTCAATTTCTTACTGTTAGCCGTTTGTTTAAAAAATAGTACAATTATCTTTTATATAGGAAGGAGTATTAACTTATAAGTCGTGTGGTACCAGCGTAAGAGAATCCCGACCCTCCGTGCCGTCAGTGTCGTAACAGTGGACTATGAGAAATGCCAGAAGGATATCATAGCGGCAAGTGCGAGTAATAATAAAAGAGCAAGTCTCAACACACTATTCCGATGATAATATCCCGAAAATCAGTCTGAATGAGAGTAGAATGGCTCCCCAGCACTTTGTTTTCGAGAGTCAATACAGAATGTCTCGGACGCGGACTTAATGACTTTTGCCTCCTGATTATGCTGGTTTCCCAAAAGATTTTAATACCAAATACCACTTCTCTCCGACAAATTATACAGAAGGTCAAAAGGCCTTTGATAGGGTTTGGCACGCTAGTCTATTAGGAAGCTTTCAGCGTACGGCTTATCCCCTGGCCTGATTGACTGGGGACTTTCTAAGTGAACGATTTCTCCGAGTCGTCATCGATGGCTGCTCGTCCTGTCCTATCGCGATAAACGCCGGAGCTCAGCTCTCTTCTCTCCGCAACGCTCTTTCTACTGTATATAAATCATCTGCTCATTCCCGGTATCTATGGGTATGCAGACGACAGCACAGTTGTGGAGAAATACCAACCAAGTGCCCGGGCTAGTCGGGATCAAATCCAGTCCGAAAGAGAGACTATGGTTGAGCGTGTGAATCTCACACTGCAGGCAGTCTCCGAATGGGCCAATTTCGTGAGATTCAACGCTTCCAAAACACAAGCGTGTCTTGTCACCGCTAAGAGGAGCCCGCTCACCCTGGCTCGTACTTTTCGGAATGTATCCTTGGAGTACACAGATGTTAGGGGTTGAATTTTCTCCAAACCTCAACTATAGTCGATTCTTCACATCAGCTATGTGTTCTTTAATGCGGGTTTTTATCGATCGATATAGTTTGTCCTATATAAGAGAGACCACATTCACAATCAAGCTTGTATACTCCCATCTTGCAGAGGGGACATTACACTTGACTGATGGTAAAACTGACTAATCTTCTTTGGCCACTGAAGTATGTTTTAATGGGCGTTTCAGATGTAGCCAATCTTGACAGTGACACCTCTGACATATGGCAGTACAGCAGGCACTCGCTCGACTGTGGCCGGCTTCACTCGTTCACTGTGACGTAGGCGCAGGACCCGAAGCTTGTTGTCGTGCAAAACTTGCTTGACGTGTTGGAGCTCGGCGGCCAGGTGTTTACTGTCACAGATCCCTCGTGCTCTCTGAAACAAAGATTTACCTACAGTAACTAACTGTGAAGGATGGTGATGAGAATCACCGTTTAAATATCTATCGGTATGGGTCTTTTTTCTATACACAGTATGGTTTTGATGTGCAGTCTCTGTTCACATGCTTACCTGTTGAAGTTGAGGGCCTCGACAAAAAATTTTTTTCTAAGGTATAAATAAATTATTTTAACGGTATGAGAAGTGTATTGGGGTTAATGGAGAATATATCGAAAAGGAAAAATAATTTCTTGTTTACTTTCACCCCCTTTCCCATTCAGCGAACTTATTGACCTGCCCTCGTATAACCATTTCGTTTAAGTCAGACGTAAAATACCCAGACCAACGACGGGAAGCAGTTTCAAAATTAGAGAAACAAGCCAGGAGATGGCGGTAGCAGCCTTCTAAAGCCACTCAAAATAATAAGAAACTGCGGTTTCCAACCCGCCTTCCAAGCGTGCAACTATGAAAAAATTCCACATGAGAAAAATATTTAAATAGCTGGATTATTACATAAAGTTTGATTATAGTATTAAAATTTTGTATGATAAATGTTAGTGTTTATGAATGCTTACATGAGAAAAATTAATTTTTGGTAAAGAAATTTTCAATATCTCATTTCTGAAGTTTATTATTTTTTGGGGTCACCGGCGCAAGCTTTTTTTAAACATTGTGGGAAGTGAATATAAACATTACCATAATAATGTGAAAAGGGTTGAACATTCTAGGGCGGCCTGATTTATATTTATATTTTACTAGGTTTTAATTTTTTACGCGGAACCCTAATTCTTTTTCTAAAATAAAAGTAGCCTAAGTTACTACTTATAACATCAGCTATCTGCCAGTGAAAGTCCGGTCAAAATCGGTTCAGCCATTTCGGAGATTAGCCGGAACAAACAGACAGACAGACAGACAAAATAAAAAAATGTGTTTTTGTTATAAGTACCGTATACATATGTATTTAGTAAAAAGCTGTTATTTTGATATTACAAACAGACACTTCAATTTTATTTATTTGTATAGATGTAATGAAAATCCAATCAATACTCTGCTTAACAAAGGTCTTTCCTATTCCTCATCATCGTTACACCTATCAAAGTCACTGCTGAACATAAACATCCTCGAAATTGCATCGTAAAGGTGGTATTTGCTATAGTTACCCTCTTGGCAGTCGGGCTGCAATACAATTTCTAATTATTTTGAGTTGTCATCAGGAAGATGCTCATCATGTTCGTTTCCTTTGTCGCGTTTGACAACCACGGAATGATTTGGGCTATAGTATGTGCCAAATCGATTGAGAAAAACGGACAATGACCTTTCGGTCGTTTAACCAGGGTTACAAACCTTCAATATATAGGCACATTTTATATGTAGTACTTTCTTTATTTATAATTTTTTTTATAATGATTGATATAATATTTATTTATTAAAAAAGTTATGTGAAAGATCGCTGTAGAAGAAAAATCATCTATTGTTATAAAGTACTTTATTCATTTAACAACAAAAACATTAATTTATAACACATATAAAGATTCGAGTGATAACGACACCGAATAAGTACGTACTTATGCAAAAGATAAAACTTTATTTTTAATATTATATAAGAACTTTATTTTATTCAGTGCAATCATCACTCGTATCTTCACTTGATGAACTATCTGTAACATTAATTATAAAGCGATCTGCAGTTTGGTCAATTCTATCATCCATGCCACGCATTTTTTGTTCAACCTAAGGACATGCTGAACACAGTTTTCCATTTATCTGGCGTGATTTGAGTTAAACCATCTTTAAGTAAATTTTTAACATCTTTTAACTTGAAAGTTGTATTTTTCGTGCAATACCCTTTCATCTCCTGCCACACAAGTTCAATGGGGTTAAGCTCACAGTGATAAGGAGGTAACACCACTGTGATGCTTTTCTTTTGCCATCTCGTCGGTGACGTAACTGATAGTTATCTTTAACTGCCTTTATTTTTCCATTAAGTGGGTCTTTGTCCGAGGGCACGTATGCGATCTGTTTAGATTCTAGCCATTCCTGCATATTTTGTTTCCGCCAAGACATTGTTGGGGTTTTCTAAACGTCTGGAGTGGTAACTAGCGTTATCCATAACTATGACATCGCCGCTTTGCAGTTTTTCTATTACTTTTCTAAACCAGTCCTCGAAATGGAGCGTCCATACTCTCATGGTAGTCACCAGTAGATGATGATTCAAATACCCAATCACATCCCTCCAAAAGCCATTTTCATTGCCAACGTGTACAACTATTAATCGCTTTCCTTTGCGAGAACTTCGCGCCAGTAGAGTAGCCTTCTAACCGTGATTGACGAGAAGATTCAATTGTGGTGTCTTCCATACTTTCCCATAGTATGACCTGCGTTAATCCATGTTTCGTCAAGGTAAAAATGTTACGTCCTCGTTTCTTAATATTTGTATTTCTCTCAAATATCTGGTACGCCACAGAACTATCTGGGCGATCTATTAGACCACTTTTCTGTTTCTCTATATATTTGAATTTTAAATGGCGCAACACACGTCGCAGGGAAGTTTTGCTCAAGTTTGGCAACTGGTCATCTTGATTTATACTGAGCAAAATTTTGTCTAAAGTCGGTAATTCTCCTGCAAGAAAGAACTGATGCACTTTCGCTCTTATAGCCGATTTATCAAAATCGTCCAACTTGTCAATTACAGACTTTTTCTTTTATTAATTATTCCCTTTTCTGGTATTTTATGGGAATCTCTATACACGCTTAATACGCGATATAGTGCTCTTGCTGACTCTGAGATCTCCGAAACCTTTTCTACCATATTAACGTTTGAAGGATACACGTCTTCGGGCCAGGTGTTTTGACATATTTGTATACATTAATGATAATCTCTTGTTCCCCGACCGACAAAGTGGTAGGTTTTCTCTTTTACTGGTGACGTTAAAGGTGCTCAGAAGATGGGCCTGTAAATAAATGACAAAATATACTACCATAGTACTACATCACATAAATACATATTGTTTTAGAAAATAAATACCACATGGTCACATAAAAGAGCGCTTTAAAAATAGAAAGGCTACGTCGTCGCATTTGTACCTATTTGGCATACCTGCTACGTTTATTATGGGTCGGCG
Source organism: Parnassius orleans (assembly GCA_029286625.1). Classification (NCBI taxonomy): domain Eukaryota; kingdom Metazoa; phylum Arthropoda; class Insecta; order Lepidoptera; family Papilionidae; genus Parnassius; species Parnassius orleans. The sequence continues at coordinate 155 of JAGSMP010003269.1, read as the reverse complement.
ACGTCTCTCCACTTGATGTTGAAGGACCGGGTCCTTCACCAAATTCTCCTGAACTCATGTCGATTTAGTAACGACCGTCACAGTAAAACTAATATAACAGATTCAAAAACAAAAACTTAACGATATAACAAATTTAACAGTAAAACTCAACTAAA